>CM043062.1:102887417-102897427 GCA_023701655.1 Ovis ammon polii x Ovis aries
AGGGTTAGGGTTAGGGTTAGGGTTAGGGTTAGGGTTAGGGTTAGGGTTAGGGTTAGGGTTAGGGTTAGGGTTAGGGTTAGGGTTAGGGTTAGGGTTAGGGTTAGGGTTAGGGTTAGGGTTAGGGTTAGGGTTAGGGTTAGGGTTAGGGTTAGGGTTAGGGTTAGGGTTAGGGTTAGGGTTAGGGTTAGGGTTAGGGTTAGGGTTAGGGTTAGGGTTAGGGTTAGGGTTAGGGTTAGGGTTAGGGTTAGGGTTAGGGTTAGGGTTAGGGTTAGGGTTAGGGTTAGGGTTAGGGTTAGGGTTAGGGTTAGGGTTAGGGTTAGGGTTAGGGTTAGGGTTAGGGTTAGGGTTAGGGTTAGGGTTAGGGTTAGGGTTAGGGTTAGGGTTAGGGTTAGGGTTAGGGTTAGGGTTAGGGTTAGGGTTAGGGTTAGGGTTAGGGTTAGGGTTAGGGTTAGGGTTAGGGTTAGGGTTAGGGTTAGGGTTAGGGTTAGGGTTAGGGTTAGGGTTAGGGTTAGGGTTAGGGTTAGGGTTAGGGTTAGGGTTAGGGTTAGGGTTAGGGTTAGGGTTAGGGTTAGGGTTAGGGTTAGGGTTAGGGTTAGGGTTAGGGTTAGGGTTAGGGTTAGGGTTAGGGTTAGGGTTAGGGTTAGGGTTAGGGTTAGGGTTAGGGTTAGGGTTAGGGTTAGGGTTAGGGTTAGGGTTAGGGTTAGGGTTAGGGTTAGGGTTAGGGTTAGGGTTAGGGTTAGGGTTAGGGTTAGGGTTAGGGTTAGGGTTAGGGTTAGGGTTAGGGTTAGGGTTAGGGTTAGGGTTAGGGTTAGGGTTAGGGTTAGGGTTAGGGTTAGGGTTAGGGTTAGGGTTAGGGTTAGGGTTAGGGTTAGGGTTAGGGTTAGGGTTAGGGTTAGGGTTAGGGTTAGGGTTAGGGTTAGGGTTAGGGTTAGGGTTAGGGTTAGGGTTAGGGTTAGGGTTAGGGTTAGGGTTAGGGTTAGGGTTAGGGTTAGGGTTAGGGTTAGGGTTAGGGTTAGGGTTAGGGTTAGGGTTAGGGTTAGGGTTAGGGTTAGGGTTAGGGTTAGGGTTAGGGTTAGGGTTAGGGTTAGGGTTAGGGTTAGGGTTAGGGTTAGGGTTAGGGTTAGGGTTAGGGTTAGGGTTAGGGTTAGGGTTAGGGTTAGGGTTAGGGTTAGGGTTACGGTTAGGGTTAGGGTTAGGGTTAGGGTTAGGGTTAGGGTTAGGGTTAGGGTTAGGGTTAGGGTTAGGGTTAGGGTTAGGGTTAGGGTTAGGGTTAGGGTTAGGGTTAGGGTTAGGGTTAGGGTTATGGTTAGGGTTAGGGTTAGGGTTAGGGTTAGGGTTAGGGTTAGGGTTAGGGTTAGGGTTAGGGTTAGGGTTAGGGTTAGGGTTAGGGTTAGGGTTAGGGTTAGGGTTAGGGTTAGGGTTAGGGTTAGGGTTAGGGTTAGGGTTAGGGTTAGGGTTAGGGTTAGGGTTAGGGTTAGGGTTAGGGTTAGGGTTAGGGTTAGGGTTAGGGTTAGGGTTAGGGTTAGGGTTAGGGTTAGGGTTAGGGTTAGGGTTAGGGTTAGGGTTAGGGTTAGGGTTAGGGTTAGGGTTAGGGTTAGGGTTAGGGTTAGGGTTAGGGTTAGGGTTAGGGTTAGGGTTAGGGTTAGGGTTAGGGTTAGGGTTAGGGTTAGGGTTAGGGTTAGGGTTAGGGATACGGTTAGGGTTAGGGTTAGGGTTAGGGTTAGGGTTAGGGTTAGGGTTAGGGTTAGGGTTAGGGTTAGGGTTAGGGTTAGGGTTAGGGTTAGGGTTAGGGTTAGGGTTAGGGTTAGGGTTAGGGTTAGGGTTAGGGTTAGGGTTAGGGTTAGGGTTAGGGTTAGGGTTAGGGTTAGGGTTAGGGTTAGGGTTAGGGTTAGGGTTAGGGTTAGGGTTAGGGTTAGGGTTAGGGTTAGGGTTAGGGTTAGGGTTAGGGTTAGGGTTAGGGTTAGGGTTAGGGTTAGGGTTAGGGTTAGGGTTAGGGTTAGGGTTAGGGTTAGGGTTAGGGTTAGGGTTAGGGTTAGGGTTAGGGTTAGGGTTAGGGTTAGGGTTAGGGTTAGGGTTAGGGTTAGGGTTAGGGTTAGGGTTAGGGTTAGGGTTAGGGTTAGGGTTAGGGTTAGGGTTAGGGTTAGGGTTAGGGTTAGGGTTAGGGTTAGGGTTAGGGTTAGGGTTAGGGTTAGGGTTAGGGTTAGGGTTAGGGTTAGGGTTAGGGTTAGGGTTAGGGTTAGGGTTAGGGTTAGGGTTAGGGTTAGGGTTAGGGTTAGGGTTAGGGTTAGGGTTAGGGTTAGGGTTAGGGTTAGGGTTAGGGTTAGGGTTAGGGTTAGGGTTAGGGTTAGGGTTAGGGTTAGGGTTAGGGTTAGGGTTAGGGTTAGGGTTAGGGTTAGGGTTAGGGTTAGGGTTACGGGTAGGGTTAGGGTTCGGGTTAGGGTTAGGGTTAGGGTTAGGGTTAGGGTTAGGGTTAGGGTTAGGGTTAGGGTTAGGGTTAGGGTTAGGGTTAGGGTTAGGGTTAGGGTTAGGGTTAGGGTTAGGGTTAGGGTTAGGGTTAGGGTTAGGGTTAGGGTTAGGGTTAGGGTTAGGGTTAGGGTTAGGGTTAGGGTTAGGGTTAGGGTTAGGGTTAGGGTTAGGGTTAGGGTTAGGGTTAGGGTTAGGGTTAGGGTTAGGGTTAGGGTTAGGGTTAGGGTTAGGGTTAGGGTTAGGGTTAGGGTTAGGGTTAGGGTTAGGGTTAGGGTTAGGGTTAGGGTTAGGGTTAGGGTTAGGGTTAGGGTTAGGGTTAGGGTTAGGGTTAGGGTTAGGGTTAGGGTTAGGGTTAGGGTTAGGGTTAGGGTTAGGGTTAGGGTTAGGGTTAGGGTTAGGGTTAGGGTTAGGGTTAGGGTTAGGGTTAGGGTTAGGGTTAGGGTTAGGGTTAGGGTTAGGGTTAGGGTTAGGGTTAGGGTTAGGGTTAGGGTTAGGGTTAGGGTTAGGGTTAGGGTTAGGGTTAGGGTTAGGGTTAGGGTTAGGGTTAGGGTTAGGGTTAGGGTTAGGGTTAGGGTTAGGGTTAGGGTTAGGGTTAGGGTTAGGGTTAGGGTTAGGGTTAGGGTTAGGGTTAGGGTTAGGGTTAGGGTTAGGGTTAGGGTTAGGGTTAGGGTTAGGGTTAGGGTTAGGGTTAGGGTTAGGGTTAGGGTTAGGGTTAGGGTTAGGGTTAGGGTTAGGGTTAGGGTTAGGGTTAGGGTTAGGGTTAGGGTTAGGGTTAGGGTTAGGGTTAGGGTTAGGGTTAGGGTTAGGGTTAGGGTTAGGGTTAGGGTTAGGGTTAGGGTTAGGGTTAGGGTTAGGGTTAGGGTTAGGGTTAGGGTTAGGGTTAGGGTTAGGGTTAGGGTTAGGGTTAGGGTTAGGGTTAGGGTTAGGGTTAGGGTTAGGGTTAGGGTTAGGGTTAGGGTTAGGGTTAGGGTTAGGGTAAGGGATAGGGTAAGGGTTAGGGTTAGGGTTAGGGTTAGGGTTAGGGTTAGGGTTAGGGTTAGGGTTAGGGTTAGGGTTAGGGTTAGGGTTAGGGTTAGGGTTAGGGTTAGGGTTAGGGTTAGGGTTAGGGTTAGGGTTAGGGTTAGGGTTAGGGTTAGGGTTAGGGTTAGGCTTAGGGTTAGGGTTAGGGTTAGGGTAAGGGTTAGGGTTAGTGTTAGGGTTAGGGTTAGGGTTAGGGTTAGGGTTAGGGTTAGGGTTAGGGTTAGGGTTAGGGTTAGGGTTAGGGTTAGGGTTAGGGTTAGGGTTAGGGTTAGGGTTAGGGTTAGGGTTAGGGTTAGGGTTAGGGTTAGGGTTAGGGTTAGGGTTAGGGTTAGGGTTAGGGTTAGGGTTAGGGTTAGGGTTAGGGTTAGGGTTAGGGTTAGGGTTAGGGTTAGGGTTAGGGTTAGGGTTAGGGTTAGGGTTAGGGTTAGGGTTAGGGTTAGGGTTAGGGTTAGGGTTAGGGTTAGGGTTAGGGTTAGGGTTAGGGTTAGGGTTAGGGTTAGGGTTAGGGTTAGGGTTAGGGTTAGGGTTAGGGTTAGGGTTAGGGTTAGGGTTAGGGTTAGGGTTAGGGTTAGGGTTAGGGTTAGGGTTAGGGTTAGGGTTAGGGTTAGGGTTAGGGTTAGGGTTAGGGTTAGGGTTAGGGTTAGGGTTAGGGTTAGGGTTAGGGTTAGGGTTAGGGTTAGGGTTAGGGTTAGGGTTAGGGTTAGGGTTAGGGTTAGGGTTAGGGTTAGGGTTAGGGTTAGGGTTAGGGTTAGGGTTAGGGTTAGGGTTAGGGTTAGGGTTAGGGTTAGGGTTAGGGTTAGGGTTAGGGTTAGGGTTAGGGTTAGGGTTAGGGTTAGGGTTAGGGTTAGGGTTAGGGTTAGGGTTAGGGTTAGGGTTAGGGTTAGGGTTAGGGTTAGGGTTAGGGTTAGGGTTAGGGTTAGGGTTAGGGTTAGGGTTAGGGTTAGGGTTAGGGTTAGGGTTAGGGTTAGGGTTAGGGTTAGCGTTAGGGTTAGGGTTAGGGTTAGGGTTAGGGTTAGGGTTAGGGTTAGGGTTAGGGTTAGGGTTAGGGTTAGGGTTAGGGTTAGGGTTAGGGTTAGGGTTAGGGTTAGGGTTAGGGTTAGGGTTAGGGTTAGGGTTAGGGTTAGGGTTAGGGTTAGGGTTAGGGTTAGGGTTAGGGTTAGGGTTAGGGTTAGGGTTAGGGTTAGGGTTAGGGTTAGGGTTAGGGTTAGGGTTAGGGTTAGGGTTAGGGTTAGGGTTAGGGTTAGGGTTAGGGTTAGGGTTAGGGTTAGGGTTAGGGTTAGGGTTAGGGTTAGGGTTAGGGTTAGGGTTAGGGTTAGGGTTAGGGTTAGGGTTAGGGTTAGGGTTAGGGTTAGGGTTAGGGTTAGGGTTAGGGTTAGGGTTAGGGTTAGGGTTAGGGTTAGGGTTAGGGTTAGGGTTAGGGTTAGGGTTAGGGTTAGGGTTAGGGTTAGGGTTAGGGTTAGGGTTAGGGTTAGGGTTAGGGTTAGGGTTAGGGTTAGGGTTAGGGTTAGGGTTAGGGTTAGGGTTAGGGTTAGGGTTAGGGTTAGGGTTAGGGTTAGGGTTAGGGTTAGGGTTAGGGTTAGGGTTAGGGTTAGGGTTAGGGTTAGGGTTAGGGTTAGGGTTAGGGTTAGGGTTAGGGTTAGGGTTAGGGTTAGGGTTAGGGTTAGGGTTAGGGTTAGGGTTAGGGTTAGGGTTAGGGTTAGGGTTAGGGTTAGGGTTAGGGTTAGGGTTAGGGTTAGGGTTAGGGTTAGGGTTAGGGTTAGGGTTAGGGTTAGGGTTAGGGTTAGGGTTAGGGTTAGGGTTAGGGTTAGGGTTAGGGTTAGGGTTAGGGTTAGGGTTAGGGTTAGGGTTAGGGTTAGGGTTAGGGTTAGGGTTAGGGTTAGGGTTAGGGTTAGGGTTAGGGTTAGGGTTAGGGTTAGGGTTAGGGTTAGGGTTAGGGTTAGGGTTAGGGTTAGGGTTAGGGTTAGGGTTAGGGTTAGGGTTAGGGTTAGGGTTAGGGTTAGGGTTAGGGTTAGGGTTAGGGTTAGGGTTAGGGTTAGGGTTAGGGTTAGGGTTAGGGTTAGGGTTAGGGTTAGGGTTAGGGTTAGGGTTAGGGTTAGGGTTAGGGTTAGGGTTAGGGTTAGGGTTAGGGTTAGGGTTAGGGTTAGGGTTAGGGTTAGGGTTAGGGTTAGGGTTAGGGTTAGGGTTAGGGTTAGGGTTAGGGTTAGGGTTAGGGTTAGGGTTAGGGTTAGGGTTAGGGTTAGGGTTAGGGTTAGGGTTAGGGTTAGGGTTAGGGTTAGGGTTAGGGTTAGGGTTAGGGTTAGGGTTAGGGTTAGGGTTAGGGTTAGGGTTAGGGTTAGGGTTAGGGTTAGGGTTAGGGTTAGGGTTAGGGTTAGGGTTAGGGTTAGGGTTAGGGTTAGGGTTAGGGTTAGGGTTAGGGTTAGGGTTAGGGTTAGGGTTAGGGTTAGGGTTAGGGTTAGGGTTAGGGTTAGGGTTAGGGTTAGGGTTAGGGTTAGGGTTAGGGTTAGGGTTAGGGTTAGGGTTAGGGTTAGGGTTAGGGTTAGGGTTAGGGTTAGGGTTAGGGTTAGGGTTAGGGTTAGGGTTAGGGTTAGGGTTAGGGTTAGGGTTAGGGTTAGGGTTAGGGTTAGGGTTAGGGTTAGGGTTAGGGTTAGGGTTAGGGTTAGGGTTAGGGTTAGGGTTAGGGTTAGGGTTAGGGTTAGGGTTAGGGTTAGGGTTAGGGTTAGGGTTAGGGTTAGGGTTAGGGTTAGGGTTAGGGTTAGGGTTAGGGTTAGGGTTAGGGTTAGGGTTAGGGTTAGGGTTAGGGTTAGGGTTAGGGTTAGGGTTAGGGTTAGGGTTAGGGTTAGGGTTAGGGTTAGGGTTAGGGTTAGGGTTAGGGTTAGGGTTAGGGTTAGGGTTAGGGTTAGGGTTAGGGTTAGGGTTAGGGTTAGGGTTAGGGTTAGGGTTAGGGTTAGGGTTAGGGTTAGGGTTAGGGTTAGGGTTAGGGTTAGGGTTAGGGTTAGGGTTAGGGTTAGGGTTAGGGTTAGGGTTAGGGTTAGGGTTAGGGTTAGGGTTAGGGTTAGGGTTAGGGTTAGGGTTAGGGTTAGGGTTAGGGTTAGGGTTAGGGTTAGGGTTAGGGTTAGGGTTAGGGTTAGGGTTAGGGTTAGGGTTAGGGTTAGGGTTAGGGTTAGGGTTAGGGTTAGGGTTAGGGTTAGGGTTAGGGTTAGGGTTAGGGTTAGGGTTAGGGTTAGGGTTAGGGTTAGGGTTAGGGTTAGGGTTAGGGTTAGGGTTAGGGTTAGGGTTAGGGTTAGGGTTAGGGTTAGGGTTAGGGTTAGGGTTAGGGTTAGGGTTAGGGTTAGGGTTAGGGTTAGGGTTAGGGTTAGGGTTAGGGTTAGGGTTAGGGTTAGGGTTAGGGTTAGGGTTAGGGTTAGGGTTAGGGTTAGGGTTAGGGTTAGGGTTAGGGTTAGGGTTAGGGTTAGGGTTAGGGTTAGGGTTAGGGTTAGGGTTAGGGTTAGGGTTAGGGTTAGGGTTAGGGTTAGGGTTAGGGTTAGGGTTAGGGTTAGGGTTAGGGTTAGGGTTAGGGTTAGGGTTAGGGTTAGGGTTAGGGTTAGGGTTAGGGTTAGGGTTAGGGTTAGGGTTAGGGTTAGGGTTAGGGTTAGGGTTAGGGTTAGGGTTAGGGTTAGGGTTAGGGTTAGGGTTAGGGTTAGGGTTAGGGTTAGGGTTAGGGTTAGGGTTAGGGTTAGGGTTAGGGTTAGGGTTAGGGTTAGGGTTAGGGTTAGGGTTAGGGTTAGGGTTAGGGTTAGGGTTAGGGTTAGGGTTAGGGTTAGGGTTAGGGTTAGGGTTAGGGTTAGGGTTAGGGTTAGGGTTAGGGTTAGGGTTAGGGTTAGGGTTAGGGTTAGGGTTAGGGTTAGGGTTAGGGTTAGGGTTAGGGTTAGGGTTAGGGTTAGGGTTAGGGTTAGGGTTAGGGTTAGGGTTAGGGTTAGGGTTAGGGTTAGGGTTAGGGTTAGGGTAAGGGTTAGGGTTAGGGTTAGGGTTAGGGTTAGGGTTAGGGTTAGGGTTAGGGTTAGGGTTAGGGTTAGGGTTAGGGTTAGGGTTAGGGTTAGGGTTAGGGTTAGGGTTAGGGTTAGGGTTAGGGTTAGGGTTAGGGTTAGGGTTAGGGTTAGGGTTAGGGTTAGGGTTAGGGTTAGGGTTAGGGTTAGGGTTAGGGTTAGGGTTAGGGTTAGGGTTAGGGTTAGGGTTAGGGTTAGGGTTAGGGTTAGGGTTAGGGTTAGGGTTAGGGTTAGGGTTAGGGTTAGGGTTAGGGTTAGGGTTAGGGTTAGGGTTAGGGTTAGGGTTAGGGTTAGGGTTAGGGTTAGGGTTAGGGTTAGGGTTAGGGTTAGGGTTAGGGTTAGGGTTAGGGTTAGGGTTAGGGTTAGGGTTAGGGTTAGGGTTAGGGTTAGGGTTAGGGTTAGGGTTAGGGTTAGGGTTAGGGTTAGGGTTAGGGTTAGGGTTAGGGTTAGGGTTAGGGTTAGGGTTAGGGTTAGGGTTAGGGTTAGGGTTAGGGTTAGGGTTAGGGTTAGGGTTAGGGTTAGGGTTAGGGTTAGGGTTAGGGTTAGGGTTAGGGTTAGGGTTAGGGTTAGGGTTAGGGTTAGGGTTAGGGTTAGGGTTAGGGTTAGGGTTAGGGTTAGGGTTAGGGTTAGGGTTAGGGTTAGGGTTAGGGTTAGGGTTAGGGTTAGGGTTAGGGTTAGGGTTAGGGTTAGGGTTAGGGTTAGGGTTAGGGTTAGGGTTAGGGTTAGGGTTAGGGTTAGGGTTAGGGTTAGGGTTAGGGTTAGGGTTAGGGTTAGGGTTAGGGTTAGGGTTAGGGTTAGGGTTAGGGTTAGGGTTAGGGTTAGGGTTAGGGTTAGGGTTAGGGTTAGGGTTAGGGTTAGGGTTAGGGTTAGGGTTAGGGTTAGGGTTAGGGTTAGGGTTAGGGTTAGGGTTAGGGTTAGGGTTAGGGTTAGGGTTAGGGTTAGGGTTAGGGTTAGGGTTAGGGTTAGGGTTAGGGTTAGGGTTAGGGTTAGGGTTAGGGTTAGGGTTAGGGTTAGGGTTAGGGTTAGGGTTAGGGTTAGGGTTAGGGTTAGGGTTAGGGTTAGGGTTAGGGTTAGGGTTAGGGTTAGGGTTAGGGTTAGGGTTAGGGTTAGGGTTAGGGTTAGGGTTAGGGTTAGGGTTAGGGTTAGGGTTAGGGTTAGGGTTAGGGTTAGGGTTAGGGTTAGGGTTAGGGTTAGGGTTAGGGTTAGGGTTAGGGTTAGGGTTAGGGTTAGGGTTAGGGTTAGGGTTAGGGTTAGGGTTAGGGTTAGGGTTAGGGTTAGGGTTAGGGTTAGGGTTAGGGTTAGGGTTAGGGTTAGGGTTAGGGTTAGGGTTAGGGTTAGGGTTAGGGTTAGGGTTAGGGTTAGGGTTAGGGTTAGGGTTAGGGTTAGGGTTAGGGTTAGGGTTAGGGTTAGGGTTAGGGTTAGGGTTAGGGTTAGGGTTAGGGTTAGGGTTAGGGTTAGGGTTAGGGTTAGGGTTAGGGTTAGGGTTAGGGTTAGGGTTAGGGTTAGGGTTAGGGTTAGGGTTAGGGTTAGGGTTAGGGTTAGGGTTAGGGTTAGGGTTAGGGTTAGGGTTAGGGTTAGGGTTAGGGTTAGGGTTAGGGTTAGGGTTAGGGTTAGGGTTAGGGTTAGGGATAGGGTTAGGTCTAGGGTTAGGGTTAGGGTTAGGGTTAGGGTTAGGGTTAGGGTTAGGGTTAGGGTTAGGGTTAGGGTTAGGGTTAGGGTTAGGGTTAGGGTTAGGGTTAGGGTTAGGGTTAGGGTTAGGGTTAGGGTTAGGGTTAGGGTTAGGGTTAGGGTTAGGGTTAGGGTTAGGGTTAGGGTTAGGGTTAGGGTTAGGGTTAGGGTTAGGGTTAGGGTTAGGGTTAGGGTTAGGGTTAGGGTTAGGGTTAGGGTTAGGGTTAGGGTTAGGGTTAGGGTTAGGGTTAGGGTTAGGGTTAGGGTTAGGGTTAGGGTTAGGGTTAGGGTTAGGGTTAGGGTTAGGGTTAGGGTTAGGGTTAGGGTTAGGGTTAGGGTTAGGGTTAGGGTTAGGGTTAGGGTTAGGGTTAGGGTTAGGGTTAGGGTTAGGGTTAGGGTTAGGGTTAGGGTTAGGGTTAGGGTTAGGGTTAGGGTTAGGGTTAGGGTTAGGGTTAGGGTTAGGGTTAGGGTTAGGGTTAGGGTTAGGGTTAGGGTTAGGGTTAGGGTTAGGGTTAGGGTTAGGGTTAGGGTTAGGGTTAGGGTTAGGGTTAGGGTTAGGGTTAGGGTTAGGGTTAGGGTTAGGGTTAGGGTTAGGGTTAGGGTTAGGGTTAGGGTTAGGGTTAGGGTTAGGGTTAGGGTTAGGGTTAGGGTTAGGGTTAGGGTTAGGGTTAGGGTTAGGGTTAGGGTTAGGGTTAGGGTTA
Source organism: Ovis ammon polii x Ovis aries (assembly GCA_023701655.1). NCBI lineage: Eukaryota > Metazoa > Chordata > Mammalia > Artiodactyla > Bovidae > Ovis > Ovis ammon polii x Ovis aries. The sequence continues at coordinate 102,897,295 of CM043062.1, forward strand.
GGGTTAGGGTTAGGGTTAGGGTTAGGGTTAGGGTTAGGGTTAGGGTTAGGGTTAGGGTTAGGGTTAGGGTTAGGGTTAGGGTTAGGGTTAGGGTTAGGGTTAGGGTTAGGGTTAGGGTTAGGGTTAGGGTTAG